>OX381713.1:38175411-38196965 GCA_947462335.1 Harmothoe impar | reverse complement strand
TTTGATACATGTACATACAAAACCTGATAAAGCTCCATGATGGGATGATCAATACTAAATAATTATGGTCCATTTAAATAGTTGTGACCATGCATTATGCCACTGGCATATGCAATTTGTTGGATGGGAGGGGGGGGGAGGGCGCAGTTTGCTTAGGCTAAGTGGGGGGAGGAATCAATAACTATTTATCATTTCCCCTAGAAACTTTTCAAAAATTGGTTGGGTATTTGGACCTAAAAACGTACCAATTTTAGTCCAAAATGACCCAAAAATCGGCCCTATGCGTACACAATGCGTATGCAAAAATTGGCCTAGACCCCCCCACCCCCTCTGTACGCATCTGTACGCATTTGGCCTGACCCCCCCCCCCCCCCCTGGATGCGTATGTAATTAATGGATGGCCCCATAGAAAAATCTCTGTATGTCGATTTTTATCCCATTTTTTCTGTGTCAGTCGATTTTTAAAAATGCCTAAATGGTTGTGTCGCCGTGTCGGCCGTGTCGATTTTTACCCATGTAGAGGCACGAAACTGTCGAAAAGTATACTAAAGTAGTAATCGATGAAAAATAATGATATACCCTACACGTCTACAGACAGTATAGACTACACCAGGGGTGGACAGTGTAAATAGGGGATTAACATGAGTGTGAGAGGGAGATAGCTCATTACTATATGGGTATTTGTCCTGCCTAAGCCTTACTTGAGGCACTGGGTGCTAATCTGTGAGTCCACACACCTCCCCGAGTGGACCTTAGCCTTGGTGCCGTGTGTGTTAGTGTGTGCAGGCTGTTATCGGCCGCCCCCGCCTCTACTCGTGTCTGTGGTCCTGTTATCTTTAACCCTGTGAGGGCCGCAAACTGCGGTCATGCATTATGCCCTTGACATTATGGGCATGATGCATGAAGCCAAGTAACTAGCCGGTCCAGGATTCGATACACTCTAGATGAATTTCCAGGGCTGCATTTATTCATCATGATGACAAAGGGCATAGCACATTAAAGCACTACGCTGTCCTTTGGCTTAGTTAGAGGGCTATGTCGGTGGTCACAAGATAACGTCTTGTGATATGGATCCGCATTGTTTTAATGACACCCGGGCAGGATTCCAGGGACCCCAGAGATAGCGACCGATCCTGGTTATTTACACACCTCTTTAACAGTGGTATATGGGTCATTATCCTCCCAGGACTCAGCTGAACTGATAAATAAATTTTTCTCTGAGATCGGCCACAACTTGGCAACCAAAATTCCAAATACCCCTTTTCAGGATCCCCCCATCCCCCCTTTGATAAGAGATAAATTCTCTCTTGGTATAATCCCTCCAGATAAAGTTAAGGAAGAAATACAGAGAATTGATATTTACAAGTCCTCGGGCATTCCAGATATTCCTGCTAGGTTGTTAAAGGAATCACTGAGTATACTCCGCGTTCAATTTACACACCTGCTTAATTGTTCCATTGTAAGGAATGTGTTTCCTGATGCCTGGAAAATGGCCACAGTTGTCCCTATTCCTAAAACTCCAAATCCCACACATCCCTCTGAATTGAGGCCTATCTCCCTCCTACCTATACCGGGCAAGATTCTAGAGAAGTTTGTCCATTCCCAGCTATACACGTATCTAGAGAACAATAACCTATTAACAAACAGCCAGAATGGCTTCAGGAAAGACCACTCCACCCTGGACACTGTGTTCCAGGTCCTTTCTACAGCTCATGTTGCAAAAACACTACATAAACATACAGGTATAACCTTCCTCGATTTTACAAAGGCATTCGATTCTTTGGATCATTCTGTGTTACTTAGGAAATTAAGACCCCTGGGACTTTGCGAAGATACCATAGCGTGGTTCGCAAGTTATTTAGAAAATAGGCAGCAGCGTACAATCTGTAATAAAGTCCTATCAGGCTATAAATATGTACGGTATGGGATAGCCCAGGGTGCCATCCTCGGTCCATTGATGTTTATTATTTATGTGAATTCCATGCCTAATTTAAACATAACTTCACAAATTAAACTGTATGCTGACGACACCTTATTGATTCATACAAGCGAGGATTTAAATGAATTGTCAGAAGTCATGCAGAGTGATTTAAATGTGGTGTCAAATTGGTGTAATATGAACTCCCTTACTATTAATGCGGCAAAATCTAGCCAAATGTTAATCTCTGAGAACCCTGAGGCAAGGCTGCATCTCACTATAGGTGGCATCCATTTAGAAAGCGCCTCAACCTATAAATACTTGGGAATCACGTTAGATGATAAGATGAATTTTGAGCCTCACTCAAAGGCCATGTTACAGTCCATACGCCACAAGCTGTGGACGGTATTGCAAATTCGCAAATATATTGATATGTATACATGTATTAAAATAATGAAGAGCATGGTCATGCCATATATAGATTACGGGCTAGTGTTTACAACAGGCCTCCCTAACACTGTACTACACAAATTTCAAGTGTTTTACAACACCGGTATAAGAATATGTATGGACGTCCGAGATCCAAGAGACATACCTGTGAAAACTTTGTATGCTACGATTAAGATGCTGCCGATCGATCTTCGTCGTATTTATCTACAAGTGACAATGTGCCGTAGGCTTGTATACTGCGGCAAATTACTAATAAGACCTTATAATGGGACACGGGCTACAGAGGCCCCATGTATTTACAGAACACAGCCAAAATTAGAAGGCCTGATAAAGGACCCGGTGTACCAAGCGTTCTCTCAATGGAACGACCTAGACCCAGCCCTCAGATGGGTAACAAATAAAGCTGCTTTTAAAGCTCAGCTTAAAATGAGGCTATGTACATACTTTGAACGCACTTGGAGGTCAGACCAGCTCCAATTAATATACGGAGGAAAGAGCATTATTGCAGATCCCCCAAACCCCCCTCGCTAGGAGTGTACCTCTAAGCTGAATGTGTATACAAAATCTAGCCCGATGAGTCATTTAGACCTACCTGCGATAAATAATGTTAAGGTTATGATAGGAAATTGTACTTCAGTAGATTATCAAAGATCCATAAACATGTGAATTGGTCAATTAACGAATCACCATATGACATTTGGGATGTACATCCCCCGTTAGGTAAAGATACCTGACCTGTGGATATGGCCCGCATTGTTGTTCTCCTCCTCCTCCTCCAAGTAAGCTTACCCACCCCCAGGACTAATGTGTATTAGCAATATAATTTACTTGACTCTAGGGCCGTACAAAATGTTATTATAAATTGATGTAAAATTGCACTCTGTAAAGATGAGGTCATAATATTGTACGCCGTGGAATAACCTCCCGAGACCGGTTACGATGGTAGATCATACTCCAGTGATTGTACTCTTGTCTTGGTAACCAATAAACCACATTTGAACTTGAACTTGATTATAGACTTAAGTGTCTCACATTTAGAACATATGAGTAATACAAGGATTAGGGGAAGAACTCCAATATAAAATGACTTTTCAAGTCTAATACACTAGAGAACTCAAAGACAATAGCTTAATATGAGGATAAGCACATGTGTGTCATTCATTGTAAACCTACACTCGGATCCTTTTGGAAATAAAAGTTCAATTTTTTCTTTTAAAAATGAGAGGGTCCCTCATACATGTACATACTATGGTAATTGACTCAGGTAGCGACCTAAGTTTTATGCGACGGCTCTGTGAGACGCCCTGCTGCAAGAAACCAAAAAAAATTCATTCATTTTTTGGGGGGTGAAAAATTAGGCTCATGGCCAATTTTCGCAGTACTGCCTAAACTTCAGCATTTTTCCTTTTCTGTAATGTAAAAATAATCCATGTCTGTTGCTTGGTTGTGTCCTAAAAAATTCAACAAAAAATACCTTCCAAAAAATGACCATACTTTTCAGCTCTGTAAACAAACATGAATGTACTAATGTAGACACTATGTCCTCTTTTGCAGTAGTAGTTAATTCAATATAAAGACACATGTGTCGTCCGTTGAGACACTTTTTTTAAGACCAAAAACTTGATGAACCAGGGCGGGAAACGATTCGTGGACAAAAGAGGACGTGCAATCGACAATTTACTGCACTGAGGCAGGGATAGGGTTTGATGTCGGGGGTGGGGTTAGGGTCAGGGGTGCACACAGACAGCACGCTACAGGCAGTACACTACAGACAGCTACCCTGCGTGGTGGAGGGGGGGGGGGGGGGTTGATGGGGGTAGGGGGCATTACATAGACCCCCCCCCCCCCCAAGAGGGGTCTAAATTTTTTACCCCCCCCCCCGGTCAAGGGGTCCAAATTTTTTACCCCCCCCCCCAAATCCACCACCCCCCCCCCCTGTTGTTAAAAAATGAGCACTCCCTTACATATATTACACTTACACATATTAGGTACACTTACACATATTACACACACATATTACGCTTGCAAATATTACGCTCTCACATATTACACTCACACATTTTACACTACACACATTACACTACACACATTACATACATAGCATTATATACAATTTATTCAATGAAAAAGAAATCCCCGAGTCTTTTGTGATTAGGATCACACGCTAGATTTTTGATCATGATGAAGTTTAAATTGTTTACCTTGCATCTATTTTTCGCTGCTATGAATATCGTTAATAGTTATATCCCCTGTCCTGTGTTAAATTTAACCTACATGTGTTGTCTGTGATCCTCATTACATGACAGTTGCATTGACGTGTTTAGACTTGAGTTATAAATACATGTC
The DNA here is from genome assembly GCA_947462335.1 of Harmothoe impar. Taxonomy (NCBI): domain Eukaryota; kingdom Metazoa; phylum Annelida; class Polychaeta; order Phyllodocida; family Polynoidae; genus Harmothoe; species Harmothoe impar. Next base: position 38,192,251 of record OX381713.1, on the reverse strand, counting down.
CCCTATTTATTCGGGTTATTGCTGTGCTTGTTATACCTGTAACAACCTCCCCCCACTTAGTGTTTGTTTGTGTGGGTGGCGCCATGTGACGTCAGGGGTTCCCTAGAATGTATCTACCTGGTGGATCCCTGTGTACCGGGGGGGGGGGGGGGTACACAGTCAGCTGGGGGTGACGGGCAGCATCCGGGTAGTACATGTAGAGGGTACTGGAGTCACACTCACACACACGGCGCAGTCATGGTAAGTTCACTTAGCCATCTCTCACAAACTTTAACTTTAATACGGATGACTTAGATGACAACAGGGAGCACTCACGTTTATCATTTCCATACGTGGTGGGGTATATCATGAACATCTAGGCGGCTAAGAGATCTGAGAATCTCTGGGATTGTTGTTGGACACGAGGTGAATTTCTGGTGGTGATGTGTTGGTCCTTGACAGTGATGATCATGCCATCATGGGAATGGTTTCGTCCAGGATAGGAGACTGGGGGGGTGGGGGGGGGGTGGGGGGGGGGGGTAGGGCTGCTAAGACACAGCGTCACAAGACATGGGTATCACATGGTGCTGACAGGGAGCTGGGGGTCCTGATACACTGATGTGAACCTGAGCGGTACAACTACATAGAGGATAGAAACCTGGCCTTACCCCTACCCCTCCCAAACCTGGCCTTACTCCTCCCAACCAGTCATCTAGGGTGAATCCCATATACTCTGGAACCATCTCTCTATGGGTATACTCAGTGGGTACAACATTTGTCAATATTGATTGGATGCTGTGGAGCACCATGAGGACAGTCACCTTGGGGGTGCAGAGGGTCCCCCCCCCCCCCCCCCCGAGGTCAGAAAGTCGCCGAAATTAAGGGGTCCAGTTCACAAAGTCGCTTTTTTGGGCCCTTTAACCTATTGTACCCGAGGTTTGTACAGGTTTGTGACAGTCTGGATACTGGACATGAGACTAACAAAACTCTCAGAAGTCTGAGAAGAAATCCTTTGTGCTAATCACAAGTTTGGGCTGGGATTTACTTGCTAAAATGAAAGTTCTAGTCATTTGATGTAAATATGACTAAAATGGGCTAGTTGTGTTGCTGTGCGCCTGGTACCTGCTGCATGATATGATGGTAACCCGTGACGGTACCGGCCTATCAGTGGGTATCAGTGAGTACGGGCTGCGTGGTGACAGATAACAGAGGTGCTGTACCTGTACGTGTAGACTGTCTCCTGTACAAAGTCTGCCCGCCCCACCGCCGACATCCACCACTGCTACCTCACAGGGACACACGGCACACATGGTACGGCCAGGGGGACGTCTTACACGCCTTACACTACTTGTATTCTTATACATGTACTCCTCAACCTTTGGGTTCAATGACACAGTCATGGTATATATAAATCTCAATATATATAGAATCTGGCAAAATCTTGGGAGGGATGCATTTTGTGTGTAGAGATGGGTTAGAGTCAGAATCTTGGAGTACTGTTAGTATCTTGGTGTATTGGTTGCACGGAGTCAGTGTCTATACATAGGCATTGTGCAAGTCATCGCCGTGTGTGAATCAGTCTGGGAGGTGTTGTTTGTGGCCCTGTTTAATGGGCTGCCATGACGTTAAACTGCACCAACACGTCTACACGGTGTAGAGGTAAATAAGGTAGTTAGGTGTGTGAGGTCCGCACAGCGGGGAGGGGTGCTGAACCCGGCAAGGGCCGCATGCCGCCTGAATCTGTCATCATGATGCATGAATGCAGTCCTGGTGAGTGACTCGCCCGTGCTGCATCCATGCACCATGCCAACCCTCTGTGGTTGCTGCAGCAGCGAGTTACTCGCTACTTAACGCGCCGGGCCTTGGTTGATGCATCTGGTGACAACACATGTTTTAAGACAATGTGGCGTCCTTAGAGGCTTAATGTCCCACCCTGCGCACCAGCTCCATGGGCGCCATCTTTGGTAACCCAGTTAGGAACCCTGGTGACTGGATATACTTAATGTACTGGGAGAAGTAAACATGTCTTAATACTCTCATGTGGTGCACCACAGGAAGTGAGTGTCTCAGTATATGTCCGGAGTTGGCTGCATACATCTCTGGCCTCGTGAGACTTGGGGTGACCTCACCTTATGTGGTATATGCTGCTCTGTATTGCTTTATGTATCTTGTATAATTATGTACCATGTATACCTAGTTACGGGATGTAACTCTCAGTAGGGCGCCAGGGGCTGTCTGAGAGTTACGGAGAGAAGTGTCATTTTTCTACTGGTTTTGTATAATCCTAAACAATCGATCAGTCTTGAATGGTACATATAAATATGCCTTGACCATTTAGGGCAATTAGCTAGGCACTTCAGTGGCTTGAGTGGCTGTTCAGGGCGGAGTGGAAATGAACATCTGTGTAATTATAGCTATGTCTAGACCAATCATAGGGTGGCACTAATGCAGTAAAGGTTTCCTGCCTGCATAAACTACCCTCTTCATAATGATCTAATGTGTAGATATTTGAGATAAATCGCAAATTCTAAAAACATAGCAATGTGGAGGAGAGTTATAGGAGCCCCCCTATGTAATTTCAGCCCAAAGAACCATTTATTAAGCTCAGGGGAGCGCGAATCAAACCAACCTCGCATTTGGGCTAAATTTCCAGCGATTTTTAGACCCTAAACTTCTACACCCACAGCAGTGCGCTGCGGCCGTGGGTGTAAGCAGGCTACACTATGTATACCCTGCGAGAGGGGTCTAAGTTTACCAGCCCCCCTCCCCCCCCCCAATGCACAGGCTGGCTTTTTCACTAAAAAGGGGTGAATTTTTTTGGTCCCTCCCTCAAGTTGAGTCTAGATTTGTTGGTCCACCTACAAGGGGGTCCACATCTCTTTGCCCCCTCTAAATCCTGTTACCAGTGACCAGTCTGCTAGAAGTGCATTAATAAGCTATGCCTTCCGTATTTGTCATATACTGCATGAGTAGAGCCCTGGTGAGTAACTCACCAGTGCCACATTATTGCATCATACTCTCCCAAAGGGTCAGCATGATGCAGGAATGCAGCACCAGGTTAACAAATAATAATGTGCTAATACATGTATGAAGTTTGTAAACTTAGCAGGTCAACTTCAACTTGTACCGTGTGGTAGTGTGGGTGGTGGGAGGCTAGAGGTGAGGCACATGTCTCACCTGTCTATATCTATAAACAGGTGTTGGGGTGAAGCACACAGTATACAGCCTCTTGCACCTTGTGTAATGCTTGCTGGAAGCCGGAGAGTGACTAGACTGGTTACAGGGTTGAGAGATGCCCCTCCACGTAACATCAGATTGAAGAATACCCCAGCTCCCCTAGTTCAACACGCCCAAATCCCAATTCAACAAGATGCGAACCCACAAGCCCTGATCTGTGACCCCTCCCCCTGTGGGTGTGTGCTGCTGCCCCCAGCGTTACCCCAGAGTTAGAACCGTGTGTGGCCGCTGAGTGACCACCCAGTAACTGCCTAGTTACCTGTGTGTGAGGCCCTTTGTTGGCACCCCCTGCATGAACACCCTGACCCTGCACACCTCCAGCCTTCTACGTCTCTACATCTAGCCGACATCTCGCCTCTTGGGTAAAAAGTGGCTTCCTTGGCCCTGTTGCCGTGGGTACACATGTACTCAAGACTCTGGTGTCTAGTGTGTCAGCTTCTCACTGGTGGCGCCACTGTCTAGACCCGTGCTACTCCGCTCTCTCGGGATCCGTGCCATGTACCATGTATTAGTACTGCATGTACTCCATGCTGAAGACAGATAGGTGGGAGGGAAGCACATGGTGCTTACAGTGAGGGGCTAGGGGGCTCCAGGGTTGTCTGAACGGGAAATGGATGATTCGCACTACTGTCAGTTCGCACTACTGTCTGTTCGCACTACTAGATGATTCGCCCTAGTCGATTCGCACTACTTTTTGGATGATTCGCACTAGTCAGGTTTCAATGAACCTTGCTCCATTCAAACTGCTCTAATTTCCTTAATAATAGTGATAAAAGGAAAATTCCTAAATATGTATTCTAACAATAACATGTCTCTTCCCACGACTGTCGTAAAGGCAGGAGGAAATACCTAAAAAGAAGAGAGAAAAAAAAAAGACGGGGTTGGGGGCAGAGCCCCCCACAACAAGACCCTACACTTTAAAAAGAACAAAAAAAAAACAAACAATTTTTCGATTCTATCCAAATAGACTCATAGTGTAAGTGACCTGTGGAGAAGAGGCCCACACCCCCGGGGAGAAGAGGCCCACACCCCCGGGGAGTAGAGGCCCACACCCCCGGGGAGTAGAGGCCCACCGCCCGGGGAGCAGTAGGGCGAATCATCCAACCCCATACTCCTGCCCTGGGGTAGGGCGAATGGTCCAGCAAGTAGTGCGAATCCTCCAGGAGGTGTAGTGCGAATCATCTAGGCGAAATCTCATATTCCCAATAATATTGATCGCCTGCAACTGCACTGCTGAGCTTTAGACTAGACCCCCACTTTCAGGTTCCTGGGTTTACTGTACATTTTTGTTAATCCTAACAAAATAAGCCAACCCCACTGTGTAACGCTACATGTGACTGACCTAGACTGGGGCCAGACTGTGTTGTGGCACAATAACCTGAAACATGATGGCAGGAAGGGACGCCTCATTGCATCAGCATCAAACATCCCGTGTGTATACGGGTTAGGCACGCGACATGCCGACCGGGGACAGACCGTGGGGACCAGGTCATAACCACGCAGCCAGACCGCTCAGTCATGGGGCCTCAAATAATGACCCACGCCACCTCATCACATCTCAGCTAGGGGGAGTGGGGCGGGACAAATCAAACAGTTGGGCCATTCCACAGTATTTCAACGAGTGGTCCCCGCATGACCCCCTCAGATCCTAATAATTTTCCACCTACATGAAGATGTATGTGGTTCATGACCACATGCAAAATTGTAGCTTCCAACTCCCATAACTTTCCGAGATTTTGGCCGCTGAACATGAGGGGGTTTGGCCCTCAGTTTGCAAAATCCCAATTTGGTCTCATCTTCAAAGTGCAATATTTTCAAGATGCAATGAGCTAGAGGCCTGGTATTGCTTCAAGTGTCCCACACATTCATACACTCTTAGGAAATGCCAATATTGGGAAGTTTTGATAAAGGTTTATACTTGAACAATGAGCATAAAAGGTGGTAAATTTTCCTGTTTGAACTGAATTTTGAAAAGGTTTGAAAATTCATAGCATCAAAACCGCTACTTTAAATGCCCTAGAAATTTGGATTCCAAATGACAATGAAGGTCTGAACACGAAAATCAAAGATGCTGTGTCTGCCATGATATTTAAATCCAATATGGCCGTCTCAAAAAGGGCAAAAATCGATTTTTGCCACTTTTCAATGCCCAATTTTGGTAGGAGGGATAAATAGTACCAGCTAATGCTCTTCACCAATCAAGAGGCCATTATGTGCCTTAAGTCTGAAAGCAATATGGTATTGGTCCTATGTCTCCTTCTGGTGAAAATCAGGGGACGGAAAATGGTAAAACTGGTATTTTCCAAGAAATTGTACTTTTCATTATCTCTTAGCAATAGTTAAATATACAAAATCATAGCATAGTTTAAATTAGGCAAAAGTAACTGATGCCCCCTAAATCATGGTACCAAACTTGCTTCAGTGCTTTGGTTCTTTCCATTAAAATATAACATGTCAATATGAGTAAAAAAAACAGAGAATAAGCGAAGAAAAAACTAACCTCTTTATTCTTTATTTTAACTTTATTTTGTGTAAAGTAGGAGGACAATAACATGTTATATATAGCAGAAAGGTATATAGATTAATTTAAATCTATGCATACATAGGCTACTCTAATCCCCGGTTTGGTACTCAAATCCCTTCGATTTCAATTTGGCCAGGGGCTATGGCACATCTATGTCAAATGCATTGTATTTAGACTGCATGTATCTGATTTGGCATTATTTAAAGTAAATAAACATGAAAGAGCTTAGGAGTTGTGTAACATGTATCTGCTTCTTTAGGTACTAGTATGGAGATCAAATCCTCAATTCTAATGGGTAATGGTGGATGACAACCTTAAAGTGGCATGGTCCGATTTTTCCCATATTTCAATTCCTACTGAAATGTGTTCCAAATGTCAGTACACTATCATATTTGAAGAATGGGGTGCATTAAAAATGCCCTCTCTGGGAAATTATACCTTAAATAGAATGTCCCATGTTGGTGCAGGTATAGTCTTTACAGTGTATTTTCAATGAGTGCAATCATAGCGTGCACTCCAAAAGTATTTAATTGAGCCTAAATCTGATAGTTGGTTGAATTCTAAGCTGAATCATATTGAATGAGATTAAATGAAGTAGGTAGTACATTAATTATGGCCATATGGAACATTTTTGGTTTTTTTAACAGGATTGATTTTTGAGTGCCAGGGAATCCCAAATCATCTTAACGTGATGAATGAGAGATATATTGTAACTGACTTGGCCAAATCTAAATGGACAAATTCATGTACCAAACCAGGTTCTAAATTATATTTATGGTATATTTGTTCTCTACCAAAAAAAACATGTTATGGTCTTATAACCTCTTTTTTACTCCAAAGAAGTTTGAGAAATAAGAGTAACACGAGTTTGCTGGGTTTTCTTTTCTTATTTCTGTATTTTCCTCAATTTAATGGTGTTCCTTTCAATGGAAAGAACCAAAGCATTTAAACAAGTTTGGTACCATGATTTAGGGGGCATCAGTTACCTGATATAAACTATGCTTTGTATATTTAATTATTTCTAAGAGAATTATGAAAAATACAAATCATTTGAAAGTACCATTTTTGCCATTTTCCGTCCCCCGATTTTCACCAGAAGGAGACATAGGACCAATACCATATTGCTATCAGACTTAAGGCACATAATGGCCTCTTGATTGGTGAAGAGCATTAGCTGGTACTATTTATCCCTCCTACCAAAATTGGGCATTGAAAAGTGGCAAAAATCGATTTTTGCCCTTTTTGAGACGGCCATATTGGATTTAAATATCATGGCAGACACAGCATCTTTGATTTTCGTGTTCAGACCTTCATTGTCATTTGGAATCCAAATTTCTAGGGCATTTAAAGTAGCGGTTTTGATGCTATGAATTTTCAAACCTTTTCAAAATTCAGTTCAAACAGGAAAATTTACCACCTTTTATGCTCATTGTTCAAGTATAAACCTTTATCAAAACTTCCCAATATTGGCATTTCCTAAGAGTGTATGAATGTGTGGGACACTTGAAGCAATACCAGGCCTCTAGCTCATTGCATCTTGAAAATATTGCACTTTGAAGATGAGACCAAATTGGGATTTTGCAAACTGAGGGCCAAACCCCCTCATGTTCAGCGGCCAAAATCTCGGAAAGTTATGGGAGTTGGAAGCTACAATTTTGCATGTGGTCATGAACCACATACATCTTCATGTAGGTGGAAAATTATTAGGATCTGAGGGGGTCATGCGGGGAAAGTTCCTCAAATCTGTCTATATACTGTGGAATGGCCCAGTTGGTAATATGGGGGGGGGGGTAGATTAAATAGAGAAAAATAATTTAGGCAGTCAAATAGAGCTGAGTGAATATGAATGGGCTGGGAATGTCCATGTAGAATAGACAATGACGTATAGAGTGCCCATGTGTAGTGAGAGCGTGTAGAGGCCGCCCCAGGTGCATGGTGCTAACTAGCTGTCAGGTGAGCTGTCAGGTAATGTGGAGATAACGCAGCACATCTCTGACCAGGCGCTGCCCGCTGACACATCACACCTACAGCCACACACACCAAGCTCTCACTGTACAAGACATATACCACATCGGTTATAGCACAATCAACCTAACCACCCCTTCACACGACCAGTTGACGACTATCTGCTATTGTACATAATCTGTACAGAGGTCTCAATAATCTCTTATAATATATTGCGGACATAGAGGATAACACAGGAGCATAAAACATTGCCTGAGTAACAATCCCGCTATTCAGACTAACCAGTCTCAGCCACACGGATATGTATGGCTACACGGCCCGCAGCACGAGTACCATCAGCCAATGACAAATAACAAAGGCCGACATTTGTCGTACTATCTGTGAATAACAATCAGACGCACTGTCAGTATAACGGTGATTAATAACACGTTGCCATGGATACATATATATAGAGACTATAAGTGTCGCTCACAATGGGGCTGGCCTGGTTGTGACGTCACAGGCTGAGTGCCTATAGTGGGCAGCACGTGACCAGCTTACATCATGTCCGACCCGGCAGCCATTAGTCCCACCCCTCAGCACCACGCCTGGCTGGACTTGTCGCTTCACTGGGCGGGAGCGGTTGATCGGCCAGTCGTGTTCCCCAAGTGTAGCCTCAGACCGGTAAGAGGCACCAGCAGCAGCTCTTACTGAGCACTCCAGTACTGCACTCATCCACTCACTAAACTATCACTGAACTATCACTCACCCCTCACTCAGCACTTGCTGACCATACAGACCTCTAACTGAACTCTCACTCAACACTCGCTGACCTTACTGACCTCTAACTGAACTATCACTCAGCACTCGCTGACCTTACTGACCTCTAACTGAACTCTCACTCAGCACTCGCTGACCTTACTGACCTCTAACTGAACTCTCACTCAGCACTCGCTGACCTTACTGACCTCTAACTGAACTCTCACTCAGCACTCGCTGACCTTACTGACCTGTAACTGAACTCTCACTCAACACTCGCTGACCTTACTGACCTCTAACTGAACTCTCACTCAACACTCGCTGACCTTACTGACCTCTAACTGAACTCTCACTCAACACTCGCTGACCTTACTGACCTCTAACTGAACTATCGCTCAGCACTCGCTGACCTTACTGACCTCTAACTGAACTCTCACTCAACACTCGCTGACCTTACTGACCTCTAACTGAACTATCGCTCAGCACTCGCTGACCTTACTGACCTCTAACTGAACTCTCACTCAACACTCGCTGACCTTACTGACCTCTAACTGAACTCTCACTCAGCACTCGCTGATCTTACTGACCTCTAACTGAACTCTCACTCAGCACTCGCTGACCTCTAACTGAACTATAACTCAGCACTCGCTGACCTTACTGACCTCTAACTGAACTATCACTCAGCACTCGCTGACCTTACTGACCTCTAACTGAACTCTCACTCAGCACTCGCTGACCTTACTGACCTCTAACTGAACTATCACTCAGCACTCGCTGACCTCTAACTGAACTATCACTCAGCACTCGCTGACCTTACTGACCTCTAACTGAACTATCACTCAGCACTCGCTGACCTTACTGAACTCTCACTCAGCACTCGCTGACCTTACTGACCCACCTCTTACTGAGCATGACCACTCAGTGATATTATTACTGTCTACCACCCTATAAGGCTCACTATTAGGATGGATTAGCCACTACTGTCATGTATACAGCACATGGGAGCATTAGTCTGAGTAACTCTCTCACTGTAGTTAAAGGTGGATCTGTGTGTGTTGGCCTGTCCATGTACAGGTGTGTGAGTGCTAAGTGGGAGCAGGGAGTGGGTGGGAGCCACACAATGTGCCCGTACCTGGGGCTGTATGGCGGCTACAGGCTGTGCCACTGTGGACGTCACCATGCCGCCTCACAAACATGTCTTATCAGGATACATCTTAATAGGCGTCCATCTCTATACATATACTGAAATACACAACTGTAGCCGTGTATGCACGTGTGCATTCATGTGAGCTTTCAGCTTGTTTGCATTCAAAAAGTTGCATCCATCCCATATAGTTACCAAAATCTGTATCAAGACCTAAGGGTCTAGTCCTAAGGGTATGAGACGATGGAGGTATACGATGAGAGATGACTACCTGGTAATCGAGAATAGTACCCCCCACCCCCTCCACACATCCATTACCCGTCTGTGGTAACCTGTACATTGAGGCAAACAACATACTCTCGTTCCCAAATCCTTCCAAAGGAAGGCTCCAGTAACGGCAACATCACCTTGACCTTGGGATTTTGCTGGGTTTGGGCAGTCCCAGCTGGTAGGTTGGAACCAGTGGACAGGAACCAGAATGTATGATGGTAGTATTACCATCATACTTTCTGGTTCCATTACCCCTTCCTGTTCGTTGGTTCTAAGCTGACCACAGAGACTACCCCAACCCAGCGAAATACCAAGTTCAAGGTCATGTGGCTGTCACCAGAGCCTTCCTTCGGAAGGATTTGGGAACAACAGTACAAACGACACTGTTGTTTAGAGTCTTATTATAATGTGAAAGTCCTCAGTCCCCAGGGTCCCAGGGCGGCTTGAGGAGCCGTCCTCTCTGTACACACTATGATTCAGTATAAAGTACAACCTGATATTACTGGGCGGACATTGTGTCCACAGAGGCAGATTTATTATTTACTTTGGGAGCTCCATTATTTATTGAAAATAGGGTGATGGAGTGCAGGTACTGTGGCTGTGGGAGGTGGGAACAGGGGTGTAGAGGAGGCGGCAGTATGAAGAACGTGGGGGAGGGGGGATATACCACAAATACGGCAGGGTTCAAATTGTCTGCAGTCGTCCCATATTAATTTATAACATGCAAGCGTTTTCGCTTAAAATGGATGACATTGTTTTGATGGCCCACACATGACTACACATGACTACACATGACCCTGCTATAAGTCTTAAGCAAGATGTTGTGGTTGTGAGGAGTGTTGTGTGTGGAGATGCACTTATGCCCCCCCTCCCTCGTGCTGTGTTGCAGGTCGGTGTAGCTAATTCCTTACAGTGGATGATAACGTCCGGCCTACACGCGGCTTAGTGTGGCTTAGACAGGTTAATCCCCCACCTTGATCCGTACTGTCAGTGCCTCGTCCCTCGCTGGGGACAGCACTGGTGTTCATGTCTCACATACAGCCCACGGGTTATGTGTTAGATAGACTACACCTGAACCTTGGTATGCCTCATACCCACTGCCCCACAGGGTCAAGACGAGGTGTTATACACCGAGTCGATGACCAGTGGGCAGTGGGTATGAGGCATACCAAGGTACAGGTGTAGTCTATCTGGCTTAACCCTCGGGTATGCGAAATGACTACGGTGCGAATCCTTTGTTTTAGCCCTCCACCGTGGGTTAAACACACATCAAACACCAAGTGTGGAGAACAGACTGCTTTAAGACTTGTCAAAGTCCAGGTAGAACTATAGCATTTCCTCAAAGTCTATGCGGTTATACACACGATTTTGCGGTAACCAGTTACTCGGGGGGGGGGGGGGGGGGGTCTATGTACAGGTAGAAGCATGGTGGATCATTGACCACCGGGAGGTATGTGTAGACCTGCCCACCGTCTACATGATATAATCCCGACTCATGCAGCACCGCCTCCAGGCATTATGCCGCACTGTCAGGGACAGGCATCATGCCGCACTGTCAGGGACAGGCATCATGCCGCACTGTCAGGGACAGGCATCATGCCGCACTGTCAGGGACAGGCATCATGCCGCACTGTCAGGGACAGGCATCATGCCGCACTGTCAGGGACAGGCATCATGCCGCACTGTCAGGGACAGGCATCATGCCGCACTGTCAGGGACAGGCATCATGCCGCACTGTCAGGGACAGGCATCATGCCGCACTGTCAGGGACAGGCATCATGCCACTCATCTTGCTGACAGTCTCTGCACAGACTGCAGCTAGTAGAGGCAGCCCCTGACCACTCATTCCTTTCATTCATGTTAACCCGTTTATCATACTAAACAGAACATTCTACAAATACATGCAAACATCAGCAATCTCCTCAGTCGGAATATAAGAAGATGAGAATCATAGTAATTAGATTTATATATTATCACACCCTCTGTTTGCTTTGTCCATAAATAAACCTTAACCCACAGACCGGGTGGCTAGTGGGGGTGTGTGACGGGGTGTGGTGGTAACCTTTACCTGTCCCGTGTACAGGCTGCCAGTTGACGACCGTCACATAATGACCGACCTTTATACGAACAGCTCACCTCACCTCACTCAGCCCCAGTTAGGGCTCGGCCCCCCTCAGCACGGTGCTGTACGGCCGTGTGATGGCTCCCCCCCCCCCTCAGCACGGTGCTGTACGGCCGTGTGATGGCTCCCCCCCCCCCCTCAGCACGGTGCTGTACGGCCGTGTGATGGCTCCCCCCCCCTCAGCACGGTGCTGTACGGCCGTGTGATGGCTCGCCCCCCCCCCCCCCCCCCCACCAGCACGGTGCTGTACGGCCGTGTGATGGCTTGCCCCCTCAGCACGGTGCTGTACGGCCGTGTGATGGCTCCCCCCCCACCCCAGCACGGTGCTGTACGGCTGTGTGATGGCTCCCCCCCCCCCCCACCAGCACGGTGCTGTACGGCCGTGTGATGGCTCCCCCCCCTCAGCACGGTGCTGTACGGCCGTGTGATGGCTTGCCCCCCCCCCCCCCCCACCAGCACGGTGCTGTACGGCCGTGTGATGGCTCCCCCCCTCAGCACGGTGCTGTACGGCCGTGTGATGGCTCCCCCCCCTCAGCACGGTGCTGTACGGCCGTGTGATGGCTCCCCCCCTCAGCACGGTGCTGTACGGCCGTGTGATGGCTCCCCCCCCACCCCAGCACGGTGCTGTACGGCCGTGTGATGGCTCCCCCCCCCCCTCAGCACGGTGCTGTACGGCCGTGTGATGGCTCCCCCCCCCCCTCAGCACGGTGCTGTACGGCCGTGTGATGGCTCCCCCCCCCCCTCAGCACGGTGCTGTACGGCCGTGTGATGGCTCCCCCCCCCCCTCAGCACGGTGCTGTACGGCCGTGTGATGGCTCCCCCCCCCTCAGCACGGTGCTGTACGGCCGTGTGATGGCTTCCCCCCCCCTCAGCACGGTGCTCTACGGCCGTGTGATGGCTCCCCCCCCCCACCAGCACGGTGCTGTACGGCCGTGTGATGGCTCCCCCCCTCAGCACGGTGCTGTACGGCCGTGTGATGGCTCCCCCCCCCACCAGCACGGTGCTGTACGGCCGTGTGATGGCTCCCCCCCTCAGCACGGTGCTGTACGGCCGTGTGATGGCTTGCCCCCTCAGCACGGTGCTGTACGGCCGTGTGATGGCTCCCCCCCACCCCAGCACGGTGCTGTACGGCTGTGTGATGGCTCCCCCCCCCCTCAGCACGGTGCTGTACGGCCGTGTGATAGCTCCCCCCCCCTCAGCACGGTGCTCTACGGCCGTGTGATGGCTCCCCCCCCCCTCAGCACGGTGCTGTACGGCCGTGTGATGGCTCCCCCCCCCCTCAGCAGGGTGCTGTACGGCCGTGTGATGGCTTCCCCCCCCCTCAGCACGGTGCTCTACGGCCGTGTGATGGCTCCCCCCCCCCCACCAGCACGGTGCTGTACGGCCGTGTGATGGCTCCCCCCCTCAGCACGGTGCTGTACGGCCGTGTGATGGCTCCCCCCCCCCACCAGCACGGTGCTGTACGGCCGTGTGATGGCTTGCCCCCTCAGCACGGTGCTGTACGGCCGTGTGATGGCTCCCCCCCCCTCAGCACGGTGCTCTACGGCCGTGTGATGGCTCCCCCCCCCTCCCTCAGCACAGTGCTGTACGGCCGTGTGATGGCTCCCCCCCCCCTCAGCACGGTGCTGTACGGCCGTGTGATGGCTCCCCCCCCCTCAGCACGGTGCTGTACGGCCGTGTGATGGCTCTCCCCCCCCCCTCAGCACGGTGCTGTACGGCCGTGTGATGGCTCTCCCCCCCCCCCTCAGCACGGTGCTGTCTGCCGTGTGATGGCTCCCCCCCCCCCCTCAGCACGGTGCTGTACGGCTGTGTGATGGCTCTCCCCCCCCCCCTCAGCACGGTGCTGTACGGCCGTGTGATGGCTCCCCCCCCCCCCCACCAGCACGGTGCTGTACGGCCGTGTGATGGCTTCCCCCCCCCCCTCAGCACGGTGCTGTACGGCCGTGTGATGGCTTCCCCCCCCTCAGCACGGTGCTGTACGGCCGTGTGATGGCTCCCCCCCCCCCCTCAGCACGGTGCTGTACGGCCGTGTGATGGCTCCCCCCCCCCCTCAGCACGGTGCTGTACGGCCGTGTGATGGCTCCCCCCCCCTCAGCACGGTGCTGTACGGCCGTGTGATGGCTCCCCCCCCCCCCTCAGCACGGTGCTGTACGGCCGTGTGATGGCTCCCCCCCCCCCTCAGCACGGTGCTGTACGGCCGTGTGATGGCTCCCCCCCCTCAGCACGGTGCTGTACGGCCGTGTGATGGCTCCCCCCCCCCCCCCTCAGCACGGTGCTGTGATGGGAGAAAAGGTGGAAGTTGATATACATCATAGGTGGCTGCTCTCCCCTCACACATCTGTACAGGAAGTAACATGTCGTGTGCCCTTCACGATAGGTGTATATGTCACTGTGTGCTGGTGGCCGACCCCACCCTACTGCCTCATCAACTCTACACACACGTTACCAAGTGTACCAACGTAAACACAGGACAAGCAATCAGAAACCCCAAACTCCAACTGTACCTGTACCCCCCCCCCCTCCCCACCACACATCCATCAGCAGGTGTCAGTCACCCTGGCAGGGAGTAGAGCTCATACAGCTCATGTATCACCAATCAGAACTGACCCGAGCGGTCAGTTCTGATCGATACACAAGATACACAAGATGACCAGACAGAACAACCGCGACATTATGAACTCAGCTGTTTGTAATTAATTATCAGTGTGCATGTATCAGGGGTGGCGGTTCACAACAGACAACCTCTACTCTGCTCTCCCACCGACCGATAACACATAAACAGCCATAGTCACCAACCTTGACATATCACGTCTATTGGCAATAAGTGCAGTTATATAAAAGTGGTTTACAATTAATCAGTGCTCATCAAATAATGCTGTCTTTGTGGCCACCTGGCACCAGATGGCGCCACGTGCTACTCTCCACCCACAGTCGGGGTGCTAAGTGACGGGTTATTGTACGGCAGAGTGTGCTGGGAGAGTGACGGAGGTTAGAACTGCGTGTTATGGTTTGGTGGTGGTGTATTCTCCATACATGTCCTTACTCGTGGTACCTTCTCTGCATCTCTGCCCCAAGCTCAACTCTCCGGTGAGGAGGTGAGAATAGCAATAAAGCAGGTAATGCTTTCCGACCTCCACACCCCACCAGACACTCCACCGGACCAACACCTTTACTTGTAGTCAGTGTGACAGATAGTTACACAATTATTTGAATGTGATTTTAATTTAGTCTTGAACAAAAAGGTGTAATGGACAGAAGTGTGTGAGCGGGCACGTTGTGACAGAGCTACAAGTGGGCAGTATAAGAGGTGTTGGTGGGAGAGTGGTGTGAGGTGATGTATGATACAGGTAGATGGTGGTATATAGAGGCGTCCTCCTGTGTAGAGTGTAGCAGCAGGTCATGTTCAGATGGACCTCTCACCTCCAGCCGCCAGCAGCCTGCAGGTAGGCCGCTCTCATCTACCTGCTGCTTGTCTGGCAGCAAGTGGGGTTACTGGGAGTGGGGTTACTGCTTCATTTTACTCCTACAAGAAGAGAGCTACAGCATTTGGGACATGCTGAATTCACTTAATCACAGCCTGCATGTCAAACGTGTCATGTTTGAAATGTCAGGAATAGCCGCGAATTTAAGCTGGATCCACTCTCCACCTGATGCTGACGACCAGAGAAGTTCGGCTCCATCTTCACTGCAGCCTCTTGGGACTTAACGGGTTGGCGCTAGTGCGATTTACCGATATTTTTAAAGCTCCCAGGGTCAATTTTGAGATGTATGCAAAACCAAGGAGACGTAGGGACTATGGGACCTGCCTTTTTAAATGAGTCTGTAACCTGCCATACAGAGTACAGGGTATTGAGGCTACTGCTTGGCAGTTTCTGCTGTACTAAACTACGTAACAGTCTTTGGGGAAAAGGAAAGTTCCCTCAGCATATCCTGTGGTGTCGGGCAGTATGCTGGTGTAAGCATGATGAGTGGCCGGTGGTGGGCCGGTCAGCGTGCGGCCGGTGGTGGGCCGGTCAGCGTGCGGCCGGTGGTGGGCCGGTCAGCGTGCGGCCGGTCAGCGTGTGGCTGGTGGTGGGCCGGTCAGCGTGCGGCCGGTCAGCGTGTGGCTGGTGGTGGGCCGGTCAGCGTGCGGCCGGTCAGCGTGTGGCTGGTGGTGGGCCGGTCAGCGTGCGGCCGGTGGTGGGCCGGTCAGCGTGTGGCCGGTGGTGGGCCGGTCAGCGTGCCGGTCAGCGTGCGGCCGGTCAGCGTGTGGCTGGTGGTGGGCCGGTCAGCGTGTGGCTGGTGGTGGGCCGGTCAGCGTGTGGCCGGTGGTGGGCCGGTCAGCGTGTGGCTGGTGGTGGGCCGGTCAGCGTGTGGCTGGTGGTGGGCCGGTCAGCGTGTGGCTGGTGGTGGGCCGGTCAGCGTGCGGCCGGTGGTGGGCCGGTCAGCGTGTGGCCGGTGGTGGGCCGGTCAGCGTGTGGCCGGTCAGCGTGCGGCCGGTGGTGGGCCGGTCAGCGTGTGGCCGGTGGAGAGGTATGTGCGTAGGATGATGGTTATCTGCACCCATTGTAGAGGAGGATCTACCACTTATAGCAGACCCCATCCACTCCACACGGAGGGTGCTGACTAGTGTCGTACTGTAGTGTCATACAGAACAGGATGTACGACTTCCTGCAGTACGTGATATAGGGTATAGGCACACCGTGATAGTTCCACTCACCTAGTTCACTTAGATGCAATCCTACAAATGCAATTTTGAAAAACATACAAATTATAGCAAATTAGAGAAAAGTTCTGAAGTTAAGGCCTAATCAGAATTAGCTTACATGTATAGATCTAGAATAAATGAATGCCTATTGATAGTGGATTTCATTAAAATGCC